>BSWB01000001.1:0-5000 GCA_033239125.1 Fagopyrum homotropicum | reverse complement strand
TTCGGGTTTCGGGTTTCGGGTTCGGGTTCGGGTTTCGGGTTTCGGGTTTCGGGTTTTCGGGTTTCGGGTTCGGGTTTCGGGTTTTCGGGTTTCGGGTTTCGGTTTCGGGTTTCGGGTTTCGGGTTTCGGGTTTCGGGTTTCGGGTTTCGGGTTTCGGGTTCGGGTTTCGGGTTTCGGGTTTCGGGTTCGGGTTTCGGGTTCGGGTTCGGGGTTCGGGGTTCGGGTTCGGGTTCGGGTTTCGGGTTCGGGTTCGGGGTTCGGGTTCGGGTTCGGGTTCGGGTTCGGGTTTCGGGTTTCGGGTTCGGGTTTCGGGTTCGGGTTCGGGTTCGGGTTTCGGGTTTCGGGTTCGGGTTCGGGTTCGGTTCGGGTTTCGGGTTTCGGGTTCGGGTTTCGGGTTCGGGTTCGGGGTTCGGGGTTCGGGGTTTCGGGTTTCGGGGTTCGGGTTTCGGGTTTCGGGTTTCGGGTTTCGGGTTTCGGGTTTCGGGTTTCGGTTTCGGGTTTCGGGTTCGGGATTTCGGGTTTCGGGTTTCGGGTTCGGGTTTCGGGTTTCGGGTTTCGGGTTTCGGGTTTCGGGTTTCGGGTTTCGGGTTTCGGGTTTCGGGTTTCGGGTTTCGGGTTTCGGGTTCGGGTTTCGGGTTTCGGGTTTCGGGTTTCGGGTTCGGGTTTCGGGTTCGGGTTCGGGTTCGGGTTTCGGGTTTCGGGTTCGGGTTTCGGGTTCGGGTTCGGGTTTCGGGGTTCGGGGTTCGGGTTCGGGTTTCGGGTTTCGGGTTTCGGGTTCGGGTTTCGGGTTCGGGTTCGGGGTTTCGGGTTTCGGGTTCGGGTTTCGGGTTCGGGTTCGGGTTCGGGTTCGGGTTCGGGTTTCGGGTTCGGGTTCGGGGTTCGGGTTTCGGGTTCGGGTTTCGGGTTTCGGGTTTCGGGTTTCGGGTTTCGGGTTTCGGGTTTCGGGTTTCGGGTTTCGGGTTCCGGGTTCCGGGTTCGGGGTTTCGGGTTTCGGGTTTCGGGTTTCGGGTTCGGGTTTCGGGTTCGGGTTCGGGTTTCGGGGTTTCGGGTTCGGGTTCGGGGTTTCGGGTTTCGGGTTTCGGGTTTCGGGTTTCGGGTTTCGGGTTTCGGGTTCCGGGTTTCGGGTTTCGGGTTTTCGGGTTTCGGGTTCGGGTTTCGGGTTTCGGGTTCGGGGTTCGGGTTCGGGTTTCGGGTTTCGGGTTTCGGGTTCGGGGTTCGGGTTCGGGGTTTCGGGTTCGGGTTCGGGGTTTCGGGGTTTCGGGTTCGGGTTCGGGTTTCGGGTTCGGGTTCGGGGGTTCGGGTTTCGGGTTCGGGTTCGGGTTTCGGGTTCGGGTTTCGGGTTTCGGGTTTCGGGTTTCGGGTTCGGGTTCGGGGTTCGGGGTTCGGGTTTCGGGTTTCGGGGTTTCGGGTTCGGGTTTCGGGTGGGTTTCGGGTTCGGGTTTCGGGTTCGGGGTTCGGGTTTCGGGTTCGGGTTCGGGGTTCGGGTTTCGGGGTTCGGGTTTCGGGGTTCGGGGTTTCGGGTTCGGGTTCGGGGTTTCGGGTTTCGGGTTCGGGGGTTCGGGGTTCGGGGTTTCGGTTCGGGTTTCGGGTTCGGGTTTCGGGTTTCGGGTTTCGGGTTTCGGGTTTCGGGTTTCGGGTTCGGGTTTCGGGTTTCGGGTTCGGGTTTCGGGTTTCGGGTTTCGGTTCGGGTTTCGGGTTTTCGGGTTCGGGTTCGGGTTCGGGTTTCGGGTTCGGGTTCGGGTTTCGGGTTTTCGGGTTCGGGTTTCGGGTTTCGGGTTTCGGGTTCGGGTTCGGGTTTCGGGTTCGGGTTTCGGGTTTCGGGTTCGGGTTTCGGGTTTCGGGTTTCGGGTTTCGGGTTCGGGTTCGGGTTCGGGGGGGTTTCGGGTTCGGGTTTCGGGTTTCGGGTTCGGTTTCGGGTTCGGGTTTCGGGTTCGGGTTTCGGGGTTCGGTTCGGGTTTCGGGTTCGGGTTCGGGGTTTCGGGTTTTCGGGGTTCGGGTTCGGGGTTCGGGTTTCGGGTTTCGGGTTTCGGGTTCGGGTTTCGGGTTCGGGTTTCGGGTTTCGGGTTCGGGTTTCGGGTTCGGGTTTCGGGGTTCGGGTTTCGGGTTTCGGGTTTTCGGGTTCGGGTTTCGGGTTTCGGGGTTTCGGGTTCGGGTTCGGGGGTTTCGGGTTCGGGTTTCGGGGTTCGGGTTTCGGGTTTCGGGTTCGGGTTCGGGTTTCGGGTTCGGGTTCGGGTTTCGGGTTCGGGTTTCGGGTTTCGGGTTTCGGGTTCGGGTTTCGGGTTTCGGGTTTCGGGTTTCGGGTTTCGGGTTTCGGGTTTCGGGTTTCGGGTTTCGGGTTTCGGGTTCGGGTTTCGGGTTTCGGGTTCGGGTTCGGGGTTTCGGGGTTCGGGTTCGGGGGTTCGGGTTTCGGGTTCGGGTTTCGGGTTCGGGTTTCGGGTTTCGGGTTTCGGGTTTCAGGGTTCGGGGTTTCGGGTTTCGGGTTCGGGTTCGGGTTTCGGGTTCGGGTTCGGGGTTTCGGGTTCGGGTTCGGGTTTCGGGTTCGGGTTCGGGGGTGGGGTTCGGGTTCGGGTTTCGGGTTCGGGGTTCGGGGTTTCGGGTTCGGGTTCGGGTTTCGGGTTCGGGTTTCGGGTTTTCGGGTTCGGGTTTCGGGTTCGGGTTCGGGTTCGGGTTCGGGTTTCGGGTTTCGGGTTCGGGTTCGGGGGGGGTTCGGGTTTCGGGTTCGGGTTTCGGGTTCGGGTTTCGGGTTCGGGTTCGGGTTTCGGGTTTCGGGTTCGGGTTCGGGGTTCGGGTTCGGGTTCGGGTTTCGGGTTCGGGTTTCGGGTTTCGGGTTCGGGTTCGGGTTCGGGTTCGGGTTTCGGGTTTCGGGTTCGGGTTCGGGGTTCGGGTTTCGGGTTTCGGGTTCGGGTTTCGGGTTTCGGGTTCGGGTTCGGGTTCGGGGTTCGGGTTCGGGGTTTCGGGTTCGGGGTTCGGGTTTTCGGGTTCGGGTTTCGGGGTTCGGGTTCGGGTTCGGGTTTCGGGTTTCGGGTTTCGGGTTTTCGGGTTCGGGTTTCGGGTTTCGGGTTTCGGGTTTCGGGTTCGGGGTTCGGGTTTCGGGTTCGGGTTCGGGGTTCGGGGTTTCGGGTTCGGGTTCGGGTTTCGGGGTTCGGGTTTCGGGTTCGGGTTCGGGTTTTCGGGTTCGGGTTTCTTCGGGTTTCGGGTTCGGGTTTCGGGTTCGGGTTTCGGGTTTTCGGGTTTTCGGGTTCGGGTTTCGGGTTTCGGGTTCGGGTTTCGGGTTCGGGTTTCAGGGTTCGGGTTCGGGTTTCGGGTTCGGGTTCGGGGTTCGGGTTTCGGGTTTCGGGTTTCGGGTTCGGGTTCGGGGTTCGGGTTCGGGTTCGGGTTTCGGGTTTCGGGTTTCGGGTTTCGGGTTCGGGTTTCGGGGTTTCGGGTTCGGGTTCGGGTTTCGGGTTTCGGGTTTCGGGTTCGGGGTTCGGGTTCGGGGTTTCGGGTTTCGGGTTCGGGTTTCGGGTTTTCGGGTTTCGGGTTTCGGGTTTCAGGGTTTCGGGTTCGGGTTCGGGGTTCGGGTTCGGGTTTCGGGTTCGGGTTCGGGTTTCGGGTTTCGGGTTCGGTTTCGGGTTCGGGTTCGGGTCGGGTTTCGGGTTCGGGGTTTCGGGGTTTCGGGTTCGGGTTTCGGGTTCGGGTTCGGGTTTCGGGTTCGGGTTTCGGGTTCGGGTTTCGGGTTTCGGGTTCGGGTTTCGGGTTCGGGGTTTCGGGTTTCGGGTTCGGGTTTCGGGTTTCGGGTTTCGGGTTTCGGGTTCCGGGGTTCGGGTTCGGGTTCGGGGGTTCGGGTTCGGGTTTCGGGTTCGGGTTTCGGGTTTCGGGTTTCGGGTTTCGGGGTTCGGGTTCGGGTTCGGGTTTCGGGTTCGGGTTCGGGTTCGGGGTTTCGGGTTCGGGTTTCGGGTTCGGGTTCGGGTTCGGGTTTCGGGTTCGGGTTCGGGGGGTTCGGGTTCGGGTTCGGGGTTCGGGTTTCGGGTTCGGGTTTCGGGGGTTCGGGTTCGGGGTTCGGGTTTCGGGTTTCGGGTTTTCGGGTTCGGGTTTCGGGTTTTCGGGTTCGGGTTTCGGGGTTCGGGTTTCGGGTTCGGGTTTCGGGTTTCGGGTTCGGGGTTCGGGTTTCGGGGTTTCGGGTTTCGGGTTTCGGGTTTCGGGTTTCGGGTTTCGGGTTTCGGGTTTCGGGTTTCAGGGTTCGGGTTCGGGGTTCGGGTTCGGGTTTCGGGTTTCGGGGTTCGGGGTTCGGGTTTTCGGGTTTCGGGTTCGGGTTTCGGGTTCGGGTTCGGGGTTCGGGTTCGGGGTTCGGGTTTCGGGGTTTCGGGTTTCGGGTTCGGGGTTTCGGGTTCGGGTTCGGGGTTCGGGTTTCGGGTTTCGGGTTTCGGTGTTTCGGGTTTCGGGTTCGGGGTTCGGGTTTCGGGTTCGGGTTCGGGTTTTCGGGTTCGGGTTTCGGGGTTCGGGTTTCGGGTTCGGGTTTCGGGTTTCGGGTTCGGGTTTCGGGTTCGGGTTTCGGGTTCGGGTTTCGGGTTCGGGTTTCGGGGTTCGGGTTTCGGGTTTCGGGTTCGGGTTTCGGGTTTCGGGTTCGGGTTTTCGGGTTCGGGTTTCGGGGTTTCGGGTTCGGGTTTCGGGTTCGGGTTCGGGTGGGGTTCGGGTTCGGGGGTTCGGGGTTTCGGGTTTCGGGTTCGGGTTTCGGGTTTCGGGGTTCGGGTTTCGGGTTCGGGTTTCGGGTTTCGGGTTCGGGTTTTCGGGTTTCGGGTTCGGGTTCGGGGTTCGGGGTTCGGGTTCGGGTTTTCGGGTTTCGGGTTTCGGGTTTCGGGTTTCGGGTTTCGGGTTTCGGGGGTTCGGGTTTCGGGTTCGGGTTCGGGTTTCGGGGTTCGGGTTTCGGGGTTTCGGGTTCGGGTTCGGGGGTTCGGGGTTCGGGTTCGGGGGTTCGGGGGTTCGGGTTTCGGGGTTTCGGGGTTCGGGTTTCGGGTTTTCGG